>PVKP010000738.1:0-12837 GCA_004027715.1 Plecturocebus donacophilus
TGTGCTTTTCCTTGGATCTATCCATAGATTGTGTCCTTCATGTGGATAATAGCTGAACAGATGTATGCACTGCTTTTTACAACATGTAAGCAGATACGGGCTGAGAGTAGTTAAACTTTTTTTCATTTGGATATCCTCTTGTGGGGATCAGGAAGCAAAATAGAAGGAATAGAATTGTGGGGGTGGTGGGCATTGAGACCCTGCTGAGGTGGCTTTTGAAGTTCTGAAATAGCATATAGGATGATTTAAAACTGGGATCTCTCTTAAGCTAGACTGCTTCTGAGCTTATCACCAATACGCCACTAAAACCAGCAACCTTTATTGCTTGGATTGGTTATTGGCTATTCAGTGTGCTTAGAATTTCTACTAGGTTTTAATATCTTTGGTGTCGTTTTCTAATACTACAGTTTTTTAATTAAAATAAACTACATTATTGAATTTAGTCATTATGTTAGTCATTATCTTACAATACACATATATCATCTTAAAGCATATGTTTTCTAGCTGATGGACCAGGCTGGAACCTCTTGTGCAGGTGGAAAAACAAACCCTTTCTATATAGACAGGGAAGTGTCCAGAAACAAATCATGTAGTTTCTTGTTTGCTTCTCAGCAATGCAAATTGCAAGGGTGTGATAGCTGTCATGCAACATAATGGTGGGAGGACAAGTTCAGGATCTGATTTTGTAAACAGTTCAAAGAGTTGTACTGTGTATCTCCTGACCTGCATCACTCCTTTGACTTGAGGCCACTTTGCTATGTGCAAAAACCCTCTCAGGAAATGAGATGAGTACCTCTCTGCAGGTGGCAGGCAGGTGTAATAGGAAAGGAATGTGGAGACTTAACATTGAGTTTCTGTGATGTGGAAATCATTGCAGTTTCTCTTTGAGCTGCTGGAGAGGCAATGGTGGATTTGTACTGAGAGAACGTCTCCTCTTTAAGAAGGGTTCTCTTTCATTACTCTTTTTTTCTTGTTCCTCTTTTCCTTTTTAGGGAGAGGACTCTATAGAGGGTGGTGTCAGAAATTTGCTGGGGCCTGTTCTCCAGATCCTCCCACTTTTCAGACAGACATTTATGAGATGGAAAGAAGATGATCTAGAGAGTCTAGTTGATGCACAAATGATGAAAGGGATGTGATCATTTCCTGGGGTAGAGAAAATCTTGATAGGGGGAAACTGACAGATACCCATAGCTGATCTCCACTACCCGTTCTTAGAAACCTGTTTAGTGGTGGGCTGTGTAAGGTAAGGCTGTCCCTGCTGACCCTTTCGGGTTTACGTCCAACACCATCTATGTCGTACCACTCTTGTTTCTTGGTCAGGCCTTTCTCTTGCCTGAGCCTTACTCTTGCCATAAAAGGATTAGGGGGACCTAAACTCCATTTATCTACACTTCTGCTTAGTGGCATCATGACTTTATTGCTCTCTTATGCTTGCGGTTAAATGGTTTTTTTTAACTGTCTTCTAAAAGTCCAGTCATCCTTCTGAATTTCATCTCTGATTAGTAGAACGTAAATTTTCTTTCTCTATTTTGATTTTCATTTTCTTGAACATGATTTCCTGCTTTTGACTGGAACAGAAGTCACTTGATTATATTCTTCCCCTTCCAGAAATTGTATCAAAATGAGAGACACCCTGGGCTCTTTGTTGAGCTGTTTCTTGCATAATGTCTTCTTGATAGGTCAATTACAGTGAACAAAACATTTTAGGTGACATCTCATTGGAAACTTGTAAACTACATTGTCACTTTGATTTCTGTTCTATCACTTATTATTGTATTTTCCCCCACTTTGGCTATAGTCTTCCAGGTGGTTTTTAATTCAGCCCAGGTTCTGAAACTTAAAAATGTGTTTGTGTGGTCAACATGTTATACCAGATGGTCTCTTTTTATTTACAGGAAATGTGGCGCTTGGTTTATGTGTGTTTTACCAATTTTTGTTTCTAAAACTCAGCCCTTTCCATTTTTGTGGACATTGCTAAAGAAGTTATTCATACACTGGTATTGCCATGATTAATATACACTCCATTTTGTGGTGTCTAGCATCTCCAACTATAGATGAAAAATTCTTGGTAGCTATGCATTCTATTTGAAGTTGTGGTAAGAACTGACTTTTATGTTTACTGCTGATAAAGGTATTTTTTAAGATGTCTATTTACTGATGCAGCACTGGAAATCCTTTATATGCCGAAAGGAAAATAACACCCCCTTGACATCTTGGCTTCTGTCTGGAAAGTCTCTACCTAAGGCTTTCAAGCAGCAAGAGTAGCAACATCGCTCTCCAACAGAACTTTCTGCAATCCTGAAAATGTTCTATTCTGCACCATCCAATACATAGCTACTAGCCACACGTGGCTATTAAAATTTGGCTAGTGTGCCTGAAAAACTCAAGTTTTAATTTCATTTTATTTCATTAATTTGAATTTAAATACTCATATGTATCTAATAGCTATCTTCTTGGACTAGGTATAATTGTGAACAAGAGAAAGTTGATTATTGAGGCTTCTATTAAGTTTGTAAACTTTTCCCTGGTTCTCTCTTGTGTCTTAGTTTGCCCTGAAAAATTAATAATAGTTATAACATTTTTGAGTCCTTATTATGCGCTATCTGTGCTATATAACATGCATTATTTCATTGAATCTTCACTTCAGACTACAAGGGAGCTACTACTTTATTGTTGTTAAAATGGAGACAAAGAGAAAGGAAGTAATTTGCCCAAGGTTACACAGGGAGTTGCAGTTACAGTCTGGGGCCAAGAGACCCCCCCATATGGGTGCTTTTTATCTCTCTAACAGTGTCTCAGTCAGTGTGGGCTGCCATCACAAAGTACAACCAGCTGGGTCATTTATAAACAATAGAAATTTATTCTCACAGTTCTGGAGCCTGGAGGTCCAAGATCATGGTGCCAACAGATTCAGTGTGTGGTGAAGGTTTGCACTTTCCTTTCAAGATGGCACCTTGTTGTGTCCTCATGTGTTGGAAGGGACAAACAGGCTCCCTCAAGCCTCTTTGTCTTTGCTACTGTGAATAGTGCTGCAATGAACATATGCATACATACATCTTTGTAATAGAATGATTTATGTTCCTTTGGGTACATACCCAGTAATGAGATTGCTGGGTCAAATGGTATTTCTGGTTCTAGATCTTTGAGGAATCGCTGCACTGTCTTCCACAATGGCTGAACTCATAAGTGGGAGCTGAACAGTGTGAACACACGGACACAGGGAGGGGAACAACACACACCGGAGCCTGCTGGCAGTTGGGGTGGAGGGAGGGAAAGAATTAGAAAAAATAGCTAATGCATGCTGGGCTCAATACCTAGGTGTGACGGGTTGATGGGTGCAGCAAACCACCATGGCACATGTTTACCTATGTAACAAACCTGCAAATCCTGCACATGTACCCTAGAACTTAAAAATTAAGAAAAAAATTTTGCTTGAGGTATATACTAGATTTGCTCCTTGCTTAGAATTCTGAAGGGAAAATTAATCTTCCAAATATGAATATGCCAATTTTCTAAAAATGTGCAATAACTTCACAGAGGAATTTAGTATTTAATATTCAGCACTGGATTAGATTACATTTCCATAGGAATAACAGAAAAATCCCCAAATAGCAGTGGGTTAAAGAAGGTAGAAGTGAATTTCTTTCATATCTTTAAGAAGCTAAAGGCATTCTACCTGGGGATGGCATGGTCTATGGCATCGGAGAACAAGATTTCTTCTATCCTAACGTCACATGTGTTTTCCTTTCCCATGTATGTGTCATGGTCTAGAATGGCTGCTTACTTCCAGCCATTAAATCTGCATTCTAGCCAGCAGTAAAGAACAAGGAGTGGCAAAGGGCACTCCCCCATCCTTTAAGTGAACTTCCTAAAAGTTACATGGCAGGGGCAGTGGCTCACACCTATAATCCCTGCACTTTGGAAGGCTGAGGTGGGTAGTTCACGAGGTCATGAGTTCGAGACCAGCCTGGCCAATATGGTGAAACCCCATCTCTACTAAAAATTAAAAAATTAGCTGGGCATGGTAGTGTGTGCCTATAGTCCCAGCTACTCGGGAGGCTGAGGCAGAAGAATGGCTTGAACCCAGGAGGCCGAGGTTGTAGTGAGCCAAGATCATGCCACTGCACTCCAGCCTGGGCGACCGAGCGAGACTCAGTCTCAAAAGTTACGTGCAACATTTCTGTCTGTATTTCCTAAGCCACTTAGTGCCAAGGTCATAACTAGTTGTAAAGAGAATATGTATTTTATTCAAGGTTGCCTTATGCACAGCTGAAAAATAATTTTTTTTTAATGGAGAGAAGGATAGAAGAGGACAATAAGTAGTCTTTGCTTAAGCATCATCTCTCAAGCGAACTGGGATGCTAAGTAAGTCTAGGACTGCCTCAACCCAGTCTAAAATTTCCTCGATTCTGTGATCTCTACTTATCATTTGAGCCTCATCTTTTATTTTCAGAAATACTCTAATCTTAAATACACTGACCTTTTAGTTCCTCAGACTGTTCTTTCTGGGCATTGAATCTTCAACTGTGCTATTTGTTTGGTCTAGAATTCTCTCCTCTTTTCCAAGTCCCCACCTGACTTCATATTAAAGTCAGGTAGGGAGCTGTATCACTCTAGTGGTCTGAGAATTTAAGATAATGGGAAAAGAGAGGGAGGACTTTTCTTGCAGATCTTAGTTTGAGTTCTACCTGCTCAGGGAATTCTTCCCTGGTCTCATTCTGTGTGAGGTTCTGTAGTCACATACTCTCATGAAACCATGTTCTTTTTCTTCAGAGCATTGGTCACTGTCTTCAGTTATATGCTCATTCATATCATTATCCAATTACCTTCTGTTCTTCAATAGACCATAAGTTTCTTGAATGTTGAGATGACGCCTGTGTTTTCACTGCGAAACCTATTGTGTCTATCCATGCTCAGCATATATGAACACTTAATAATGTATGTAAAAAGAATGAATAAATGCATCAATAGGCTGCTATTAGCTGCACAGTCACTTCAGTCTCCATATTAGTGAGAATAATTTTCTTTTACTAATCAGTTTGTGTACTAGTTGTCTTCTTATCTTCTGCCATGATGGAATACCATAGCTGGAATAATTTATAGAAATAGAACTTTACTTGGCTCATAGTTCTGGATGCTGGGAAGTCCAAGAGCATGGTGCTGGCATCTGAGTCAACTCACGGTGAAAGATGGAAGGGCAAGTTGGCATGCCAGACAGAGAAAGAAAATCAGGCTGATTCTTTTATCAGGAATCCAGTCCTGAAGTAATTAACTCATCTGAGTGATAATGACGTGAATCCATTCAGGAGGGCAGAGTATCACGGAAATGAGAGAATCCTTCTGTTTCTACCTGTACAAATGTCTTTACACTCCATGTGTGAGTTTTCTCATTTAGAGATAGGGCTAGTAGAGGAACCTGTCTTTGAGGTATGTATTGGTTTGAATAGGTCAAGTTGCACTAACAAATCTTCCCAAAATACAGGTGCTCAACACCACAAATGTTTTTCTCATAAACACAAAATCTGCTGTGAGTCGGATGACTCCCCAGGGCAACTACTACTCATTCACTGACTTACCAGTGATCTAGGTCACCTCAAACTCATGACGTTGCCACTTTAATGCATGGCTTTCAGGAAAGCAAGAGAGGGCTTGGGGAAAGGGGGATCATCATTCCCCCCCAGCTCTTAAGTGCTTTAGATAGGAAGGGACAGACATCACAGCCACACACAGCCCATTGGTCAAAACTAGTCACATGGCCTTACCTAACTGCAAGAGGGCAGGACCATGTGTGAGCACACACAGGTAGGAAGTGAATCAGCCATGGTAAGTGTCATGATTCAATATTTGATGATGATGATCACGTTCTGAGAGATGTTTCCTTCTCCTTATCCCTCACCTCTTCCTCCCCCTCCACAAACAAACAGGTAGTAATCAGTACATATTTAATACTCCCTAAATGTCTGCTGAATAATAGAACACAAGGGGGGAAAAACAGCAGCATTCAATAAATGATAGCTTCAATGACAAGGAGGATGATGGGATTCCAATGAAAGAGCAATACATTACAGCTAAATACACTAAGAAGTCTTCATGGAGATACTGAATGCATTTGAACTGGCTATGTAGGTCAAATAGGATTTCAAAGGGCAGAGAAAGTAGCCAGAAGGAAAGATGTGGGGAATCAAAAAAGAGGATTAATACGAGCAATGTTCCCAAAGCATCAAATGTCATGTGTGAAGGGAAGCAATTGCATTTGGCCAGACCAGGAGAAAGGGATAGAGGCAGACAAGAAAATTTTCATGAGGGGAGTATCTCAAGTATTAATCTGCTTTTAAAAAAAAAAAAAGAGTTGACTTCAATTAGACTGATGGTGCAGTCCATTTATCACCAGGTTCTGTCCCCGTTGGGCTCTCCCTTTTTGCTCCTCCCACTTTCAATGTGCCAGATCCCAAAGAAAGGAGGGAGCTTACATTTCTGATGGACTCTGAAATTTAGTGAACAAAGAAAGCCTTTCCCAGTCTCCCCATCTACTCTGTAATTTTTATATACTTTGTGATAAAAATATGGAAAATTGGCTTTGAAACAAAAATACCGTCTTTGTATTTTTTTTCCTGACACTTTCATCTAATCTCCCTGTTACCCTCTAATAGCTCTCACGGTTGGGTTAGCTCAGTGTGGGCCTCCATCTCTCTCATCTATTTAAGGAAGAGAGGTTGGCGAGGAGATCTTTGATTTGTCTTTTCATCTGTTGTTTTTCACGTTTTCAGAGAGTGAACACAAGTCATTGGCCTTTGTTCCCCTTTTCTGAGTGAAATATCCTTTCTATTTCTATGGAAACCCTCTGGAAGTGCTACCATAATTTTTGGTAGAAGCCACAGATTCTTTATACTGTAGAAATTGTTTCTCCCTGCTGTAAAAGTGAGGCATTTTCATTGGATGTGGCCAGATTCTCTTAAAGTGTATTCTATATTTCTTCTAAATGTATGTTTTTCATGATATCCCAAGAAGGGGGCAAAAATGCAAAATTTATTGTGAAACTTAAAGTGAAGGATGTTTTTCAAGACATCCCAGCTCAGAGAGTGAAGCTCCAAGTTGGGTTTGAGGGAACTTAGGGAAAGAATAGCATTCCTGGGTGGAATGTGGTAGCTAACAATATCGCACATTTCTGAGAGTGATTAGGAGCTAAGAATGAAGGCTCTTGTGGAGTGGAATGATACATTAATCAAGGAAATTGGAATCCTCATTCTTTCTTTATACATGCTGGAATAAATTAAGGTAAAAACTCATTCATCATGGCCATTCCACGATGCAGGCAACTTGCCTGGAAAATGAAAATTGAGGGAAAGGAATTGCATTGGGGGGAAGGCATGTTACACGTGACCCAACTAAATTAATGAGTGCTTGGAAGGGGTCTGGCAGGCAAGTGAGTCGTCAGCTTGTTGATATCACTCTAGTGGTCTGGGAATTTAAGATAATGGGGGAAGAGAGGGAGGACTGGGGCATAACAGGCTAAGAGAAAGCAGACTGTATCAGATGCCCATGGGAGCAGAGAGCTTAGATGTCATTGAAAAAAAAAAAAATGACTTGGCTAGCAACAAAGATTGATGTGAAGAGAAGAAAGAAAAGGGAAGGACCTTTCAAAAGTGCTTTTGCCTTGATCAGGAGGTAATTTATTTACTGTTTAACATGGCAAGAGATGCAAAATGAGATCCCTGAGTCTGAAAGAGGGGTTCATATTTGGCAATCAGTCAGAGGCTTAAAATAGAGTTTCCTGAACCTGTAGTCCAAACAGGTATGGCAGTTTAGCAGTGTGTGCCTCAGGATTAGCCTACAGCAGTGTTGGAGGATGGCAGACATCTGGTGGCTGTTATGGCACATGGATTTAGAAATATAACATAGAAGATATGAAACCAAGTCAAAAGACACTGCCAAAAATGTAATAGTTTCCATTTATTGAGATTAAACCATAAGTATATTGTTTGATTTAATCCTTATAACAATTTATGAGTTAGATCAAAGTATTGTGCCCATTTTACAGATATATGGACTAAGGCTCAGAGATGTTAAGTGATGATGTGAGGAGAGCACCCAGCTAAGATGAGGTGGATTAAGATTTGCGCTACCTGATGCCAGCTAGGTATTAGGTATCTCAAATCTTAAGCCCCATGATGCAGAGTTCCTAAGAGACACCTAAAAGACAGAGCATGTGCATGAAGATCAAGGTAGGCATGTATTCTGACTTAGGCAGCAGCTAAAGGGCAAAAATACATGTTGGAAATCATGATGGTTCCTATGCACTTTTCTTGACACCATTACCTCAGATCTCTGGACGGATCTTTTTTTGTTTTGTTTATTGTTCTTTTCCCTTGCTTTATTTGTACCCACCACTTAGACTGTGGTTTCGATCTGCCTTCTCATTCTATGTTGCTCTTTGTTTATATCTAAGCAATCAGCACAGAATGGTGGTTAAAGATGTGGTTTCTGCTGCTGGGTTGCCTGGGTTCAAATCCTAGCTTTGCTACTTGACTAGCTAAGCTAGTGGCCTTTTATGATTCAGTTTCTTCATCTTCTTTAGTTACCCATGACTATATAACAAAATGCCCCATAACTCAGAGGCTTTTAAAAAAAACCAAACAACTTAGTTGTTCACAATTCTGCGAGTTGGTCAGGGCTTGGGATGGGTGGCTTGGCATGGGAGACTTATCTCTGCCCCATGTGCTTTGGCAGGGAGGTGGGCTGGGGGTGGAAAAGAGGAGTAGGGAGAGCTTGACTCAAGCTGGAGGATGCAAGATGCCTTTGCTCACATGCCTGGGGCTTTGGCTGGGATAGATGGAACTGCAGGGGACTCGCTGACCCTCTCTGTCTCTCCATGTGTTCTTTAAACATTCAACAATCTAGCCTAAGCTTCTTGACATGAAGGCTGGGTCCCAGGAGGCCAAATGCAGAACCTGCCACATCTCTTACAGTATAGGCACAGAAATACTAATAGATGTCACATAACATCCCTTCTGCTGCATTTTATTGATTGAAGAGTGTTGTGAGGCCAGCTTAGGCTTACAGGCTGGAGAAATAGACTATACCTCTTGATGGGAAAGATGGGATGTGTGTTAAAGATGAATGGGGTTGTGGGAGGCCATTTTTGCAGATAATCTACAGAGAGGATAAATGATCTTTCCTAACTGGGTTATTGATACAGGTAGTTCACATTACTGACTTATTTAATTCTGACCACAACTTTAAGAGTTGTCAAGAGAAAAGTATAATGAGTTATAGACTGTAGGGTTCTCTTTTGAGATGAAACATGCACCAGAGCAGATTTGGAACAGGGTGTGAATTTATTGGCAGTAACCTTCATTATAAGCAAGTGGATGTGCTAAAGTGAGAAATTAAAACATCTGTCAGCTAGGTGACGTTTTATTTCCTTCAAAAGCAAGGATGTGCTAAGTCTTCCAAGCAGCTCGTTCTCTCATAATTACCTAAATTATAATTCAATTTCCATGAGGGTTTAACAAAATTATTATTACAGAAATGAATTTGTTATTTGCGATAAAGTCTACTTGCTTGACTAACCAGAAATTTATGAAGGCTTTTCTTGTAAGTGGTTATTGTAGGCAATATGCAATCGTTCCTGTCCAGTGCTTTTGACAATACCCATGTCACAGCGTGTTACACATCATAAATACATGGACCCTTTTAGTGCCAGTGCTCCCATGAGCTTGGTTACTGAAATTTATCATGACTTCTGAAAAGGATCCCGTGAATGATGGCATATACAATGTCATCCATGATGGAATGACATAGGAGCTTTAGTAAATCCAGGAAGCTAAAAATCCTCAATCTCACGCCATGTTATAGATATGAACAACTCCTTTTCCCCTTTGATGTAAAATCCTGCAAAGCTCTTTTTTGAAACTTTCCATGTCCCACTCCTTACACACAGAGTGAAGCACTCAGTCTTCTAGGCCACCTCTGTGGGAGGACTATGATATGCCCATCTGTCTTAACTGACTTCAAGCATACATACTCGGTGAGACCCCTAATGCTTTACCCATAAACAGACAGTGGATGAAATTTAGCCAGGTGGGAAGATAAAACACAGAGGAAGAATGAGTGAATAATTTCAGGGGTTTTGTCAACACAGAGACATCAGATACCTTGTTTAGGAGGCAGTTGTGACTTCCTCAACCTTCTGCAGGAATAAATGGAAGAATCATTTAAGGGCCATGAGAAACATTGACTATTACTGTGCTTTCTGGATGACTTCGATTGTGCCCAATATTCATCTTTAGACACCACTGTTTTGGTAAGATTAGGCTCTACCTCTATACTTCCATTGTTATTGTGCTTAACATACTCTATTGATTTGTTTGCCTTTTCTATTTATTTTCTGGTTTTCGTTTTCTTTTTTTTTCTACTTTTTCTTTTTTTTAAATTGTCCTTTAGGTTCTGAGGTACATGTGCAGATCATGCAGGATTGTTGCATAGGTACATACATGGCAAGGTAGTTTGCTGTCTCCATTCCCCTATTACCTATATCTGGCATTTCTCCCCATGTTATCCCTCCCCAAACTCTCCACCCCTTGCTGTCCCTCCCTTAGCCCTCACCAACAGACCCTCATGTGTGATGCTCACCTCCCTGTGTCCATGTGTTCTCATTGTTCAACACCTGCCTGTGAGTGAGAACATGCAGTGTTTGGTTTTCTGTTCTTCTGTCAGTTTGCTGAGAATGATGGTTTCCAGATTCATCCATGTCCCTGCAAAGAATATGAACTCATCCTTTTTTATGGCTGCATAGTATTCCATGTTGTATATATGTCACATTTTCTTTGTCCAGTCTATCATCGATGGGCATTCAGGTTGCTTCTAGGTCTTTGCTATTGTAAACAGTGCCACAATCAACATATATGTGCATTTTTCTTTATAATAGAATGATTTATAATCCTTTGGGTATATACCCAGTAATGGAATTGCTGGGTCAAATGGAATTTCTATTTCTAGATCCTTGAGGAATAGCCACACTATCTTCCACAATGGTTGAACTAATTTACACTCCTACCCACAGTGTAAAAGTGTTCCTATTTCTTCACATTCTCTCCAGCGTCTGTTGTCTCCTGCTTTTTAAATGATCACCATTCTAACCGGTGTGAGATGGTATCTCACTGTGGTTTTTATTTGCATTTCTCTAATGACCAGTGATGATGAGCACTTTTTTATATGTTTGTTGGCCTCACAAATGTCTTCTTTTGAAAAATGTCTATTCATATCTTTTGCCCACTTTTGAATGAGTTTGTTTGTTTTTTTTTCTGGTAAATCTGCTTTAGTTCTTTGTAGATTCTGGACATTAGCCCTTTGTCAGATGGGTAGATTGCAAAAATTTTTTCCCATTCTGTTGGTTGCCGGTTAACTCTAATGATTGTTTCTTTCACTGTGCAGAAAGAGATGGGATTGGTCAGCCACCATGTTGCTCAGGCTGGTCTTGAACTCCTGGACTCAAGTGACATGGCTGCCTTAGCCTCCCAAAGTGCTGGGATAATAGGCATGAGCACTGTGACCCACCAGGTTTGCTTCTTTCTATCAAGGTTAACATCGTTACCTCATATTTACCTGGGAGGTACGAGGAGGTTCTGAGATGATGATGATGGTAAGAACCCTGGAACGTGATGAAGAGTTGTTCCTGTCCTTAAGGCATTTCATGATCTATAGGTGAGCGCACTGGCTAGGCGTCTGAAGACTCTTGTTTTATTAATAGTTGTAGAGGCTCTTCCTTTGATTTCATTGCCCGGTGATCTGCAGCTGTGGTGCTGACGATCCTAGCCCTCTCTCAGTACTCAGGAACTCTGTGAGGATAGAATATTATAATATTCATACTCACCAAGCAATTAGGAAGGCCAGAGCTATTAGTAATTCTGAACATGGAAACTGATTAATCATTGCATTGACTCCTTCACTATGCTTCTGAACATCTGAAAGAAAACATAAAGTAATGGTTAAGAGTATGGATTGTGGGATCAGAGAAGCATGGGGTTCAAGGACCTGTTCTGCCACTTTTAGCTGTGAGACCTTGAAAAGGTAAGTCTCTTCACCTCTCTGAGGCTCAGTATCCTCATATGTCAAGGAAGAATGAGGAAAATATTACCTTCCTCTGAGGGAAATGTGACAGTGACATAAGTTATGCATGTGGAGCACTTATCACAACACCTGACACCTGGTAAACACTCAGTAAAGTAGCTCTAAAATGTATTATTAATAATGAATGATTCTCAATTGAGCGAATACTTTAAACATACTATATGTTGATACTGTCTCCTGGCTTATTATTGGACTGGCTAGTAGTGTCATAGCCACTGATGAAACCTTGAGACCACACACCCTAAGATTTCTCATCTCTGTTTTTAAGTATAATTTTCTAAAAATCTGATTCCAAAGGGCCACGTTTAGAAACTTAACCAATTCCATGGCATGGCAGCCTAAGAGAAGAGGCAATCAGACTGACAGTCTGTACCAACAACAAAACTAGGAAAGAATGCAACTTAGGAGAGAAGCAAAAAACAGCACTATCTGTAAGGTACGAAGTGTAAAAGAAGTGCTCAAAGGATCCTCAAAAGAAGGAAATCTAGAAAATGGAAATTTCTTTGTAGCTGGTAGGTAACATGACATTCTTCCTCCACACACACAGAGAAAGAGGTGTGTGTGTGTGTGTGTGTGTGTGTGTGTGTGTGTGTGTCTTTTTGTTCTTTTCTTTTTTTTTTTTTGAGATGGAGTCTTGCTCTGTTGCCCAGGCTGGAGTGCGGTGGCACTATGATCTTGGCTCACTGCCACTTCCGCCTCCCAGGTTCA
>PVKP010000738.1:12937-24448 GCA_004027715.1 Plecturocebus donacophilus
TTTGAACTCCTGACCTCATGATCCGCCCACCTCAGCCTCCCCAAAGTGCTGGGATTACAGGCATGAGCCACCACCCCCAGACTTTCCTTGTCAGTAGAACCCCATTCCTCACTCCCCACCGCCAGATATCTCCCTATCTCCTTTCAGGAAAGAGGGCCCTCTCTCTAACCAAAGGGTCAATTTGATTTGTTTCAGCCAATTGAGTAATTCCTCTTGCCAATACCTTATTTTAAAGGTGGGCAAGAGACCTAGTTCTGGTTGATGAACATAATGAGACTGTCTGGGGGACTTCTCAGAATTTTTCCGGAAGAAAATTTTATTTCACTCTTAAACTCGGGAAGAGACGTCTCTTTCTTGCCAGACCTTGTTTCCTCCCTGTAGGAAGCCTGGAGATGTTTGGCAGCCACTTGCAACCATGAGGAGAGTTATCCTGAAGTAAAACTCCTACGTTGCGGATGGCGGAGTCTAAGAGGTCTAAGAGCTGAGACAATTATCTTTCTAATGCAGGCAGCATTTTGAGGCAGTGACTAATTCTCTTGAAATATGCTTTTGTGTGAACTTGGGTCTTGACATTACCCAAGTAAGTCCTTGTCCCGTTCTCCCAATGTTGAAAGTGTAGAACTTGGTTTACGATATTATTTTTAGCTATTGCCTACTTGAGGGCCAATCATGGAAATGATCTATTCTCTTGAGCAGGCAAATTATCCAAGGGCAAAGGGGTATCTTCTGGTAATTCAGTGGTGGAATAAAAAGAGCAAACTATTCTTAGCCCAATACATGAATCCTCTTTGAACTGCCACTTGGTAACCATGGGGCTTTAGACAAATTATTTTTCTCTCGGCCTCAGAGTCATCATCTTTAAAATGATGGTAATAACACTGACTTTTTTATTTCCCTTGCTGTAAAGGATCAGGTAGGATCGCGTGTATAGAATGTACAATGACGCTTCTACAATGGTACAGGAATGCAAAACATCAATGATACCGATAGCAATTATGATATCTCATCACAGGTCTACAGCTAAGGGGGAAGCATACTGTTGATGTTTTGAAGTGCCTTCGCTGTTTGCATTTTATCTCTGTGATTCACCGGAAGAGAAATTCAAACTAACTTTTGTTCCAGGGTAACTTAAGAAGGACAACCCAGAGAGAGTAATGTGTGCCTCTTTCTCTTAGAAGTATGAACCAGTAAAAAGGATAACTTACTCATCCCCTTTAACAACAGGTGAGGGCACTCCCCGACCTCAGGTTCCCACTTCACAGGCCAGATAAGGAGAAGTTTACTTTTCTCCCTGATGAGAAACAGAATCCAGTGTGGAAGCTCACGAATGATCATTTTTGGATGTAAGTAAGCCACTCACCTGAGATATCACAAGGTAAATGTCTTTTGGAGTTTCAGTGACCTATCTCAAGGGGAGTAGAGAAAACTTTATAACTTCTGCCTAAAAGATAAATCTCACTATGTCTGTGGAGTGGGCTGTTTTTTCCCCGACATTTTTGCCATTTGTCTCTACAGATAGAGTCATGTGCCAGGCCATGAGACTGGGCAAGTTCCTATGCTTACTTCATTAGAATTGGACTTTTGGAGAATCATGCCTAGAAACAGAGGTGAGGGTGGGCACAGTGGCTCGTGTCTGTAATCACAGCACTTTGGGAAGCTGAGGTGGGAGGCTGGCTTGAGGCCAGGAGGTTGAGGCTGCCCTGGGCAACAAAGCGAGACTCTTTTTCCACAAAAAATTAAAAAATTAGGTAAGCATGGTGGCACATGCCTGTGGTCCTAGCTACTTGAAAGGCTGAGATAGGAGAATTGCTTAAACCCAGGAGTTTGAAGCTGCAGTGAGCCGTATCATGCTTCTCTACTCCAGCCTGGGTGACAGAGCAAGACACTATTTCTAAAAAGTAAAAACAGAGATATAAAAACTCAGGGTGTGTGGTCTCAAGGTCTCATCAATGGCTGTGACACTCCTAGCCAGATCAATAATGAATTCAGCCTGAAAAATAAATATATCAAAAAGAGGCTATCAAACCAACCATTCGGTGTTGTGGAAATTGGGGGTCTCAGTAAAAGCACTTCTCTCTAGGAGTTGTGTAACAAATACCTGGATGCAATTTTGGTTGCTGTAAAGATTGGGGAATACCTGTAGCTTTTGTGCTTCTGTGTACAGATGAAATCATCTGACTGCTTTATTATGATTTCCAGTTTAGAGCCCAAACATGTAAATATTAAATGCATATTATAATACATGACTTTGTTTTTTCCTTCCTTCATATTAGTTAATACCTGTTTGTTTATTTAAATTACTTGTCAGTAGGTTATATTATCTGTGAATTTTATTTTGGAATGTAAAGAAGATGTGGCAAAATAAATGGCTGCTAACCACAAGAGAAGACTTCCTTGTGGTTCAACAAAATTCTTTGATTTTTATAACCCGTTGATTCAGGGTTGTGAGGATATAATCTCACTCCTTGCAGAAAGCACTTTGTCTGTGCCAACTCCTCCCAGCTCAAAAAGCATTTGAAGAAAAGAAAATTCATTCACTAGCAAATAATTTAGTAATGAGTCAGTGGAGAGCTAGTACATTGGAAGAACAATTTAGAGGATGATTTTGCATGTTTCTGGATAATTAATCTGTTTCATGATTTACAGTACTGATTACAAATGTGTATTCGCCATATGTGACTCTCTTTCCTCCCAGGTTATTTTTGTATAGGTAGTTTATTTCTTAAGCTGTGCTTGTTACCAGTTTTCGAAAGAGCTGAAATATGCATGAGTAATTAATGGGGAATGTTGAGCTAGTTAAAATGGGCAAATTGTACTATAGTAAAAATTGCAACCCAGATCTCTTTTGTGTGCTCATAATATCCTGGCCCATTCTGTGCGCAGGTCGATTGCTCATTTTTTGGTAGCACCTTAATCTTGAGATAACCAGACTTTTTGATTATTGTTTTCATACGCACAGAAAGTTAGAAAGCAGTTCCTGAGCTGACATCATAAAATGGGCCTGGCCATTAGGGTATGATGCAATGAAACACCAATGTCTGTGAGTGCATATGTATATGAGAAAGTTTATTCATCATGCTTCTTAAAGCCCACAACTTGAGTTAAAATGTAAACATAGTATTCCTAAAGCATAATTCATTATGACATTCTCACTTAGTCTTACTAAAACAAAGTACTTACAGAATTAGCCTGGAAACTGGAACATAAAGAATGAGCCATATCACAGGTCAATTGAGGTTGAAGGGACATTCCAGGGTCTAGCCCCTCATATAAAGGTAAGCTGAAAAAATGGGAGCAAAATATTTGGTTAAGAGGGTCTAGCAAGTGATGGGGTGCAGTATGTGTTCAAGATGAAGGATTTCAATAGAAAACCCCTGAAGGGACAGATTGGAGAAAGATAACTTGTGTCCTTGTTCAACTTCCCATTCCTGTAGAATTCAGACATGATCATTTTGGCATTCTTTCCTGTTAAGGAAGGAGATAGCCTCAGAATCCTTCTAAACACAGAGCTCCAAGAAGCCACTAACATCTCAATCTGTTTTTATTTTTCTTCTTCAACTTTTAAGTTCCAGGGTACATGTGTAGGATGTGCAGGTTTGTTACACAGGTAAACGGGTGTCACGGTGGTATACTGTACTGGTCAACCCATGACCTAGGTATCAAGCCCTGCATCCATTAGCTATTCTTCCTGATGCTCTCCCTCCCCAGACACCACCCTGACAGGCTCCAGTGTGTGTTGTTCCCCCTATATGTCCATGTGTTCTCATCATTCAGCTCCCACTTAAAAGTAAGAACATTAGGTGTTTGTTTGGTTTTCTGCTCGTGTATTAGTTTGCTAAGGATAACTGCTTCCAGTTCCATCCACGTATCTGCAAAGAACATGATCTCATTCCTGTTTATGGCTACATCGTATTCCATAGTGTATTTGTACTACATTTTCTTTATCCAGTCTATCTCATTCTTGACACATGAAATGACGTTATCTTTCTACATGTACCAGGGTGCCTATTTTAAGTGATGTCAGCATATGAATGATTCCAGGAGTATAATGGAGCCCAAGCTCATTCTGCAGATGTGCATGAAAATATTTCCTTAATTGAAGCAGGGGATTGCCTACTAATTATGGAGTTCTTCGATTAGATGTTATCTCAGGTAGTCAGCTCATGTACATAGGATGAGTGTCCTAAAAAAGTGTTCTCTTGAGCCAGAACAAGTAGAAAGGGTTAAGGAATGCAACTTATTTAGTAGGCCTAAGGTTTTTTTAGGGAGAGACAGACAGGTGGACACAAATAGGGAGGGAGGGAGGGAGAGTGAGAGGGAGGTGGAGGAAAGTGGAGACAGAGACAGTAAGAGAGAGAGACACAAAATAATCTTTAAGTGTATACCTACATACAGTGACAGTCCAGTTAATCTCCGGGGAAACAAAAGTCAAAACAAAAATTCAAAATGACTTTTAAGGGAAATCATTTATCAGTTGTGCATTCAGATAAGATATAATGATGCCTTTAATTTTGCAGAGACAATTGCCTAATCTGCACACTTTCAGATTTGCTGTTTAATATTTGGATTTTATGAAAATATACAGCAAATATCCAGCTTACTGATAGTATTCTCTTGTGAACACCTTATAGTTTTGGTCTTAATTGGGAACTTTCACCTTAACCCAGATAAGAAAAACTAGATATGGCAATTAGAAAAATCTCAGTGATATTCACTAGGAAACATGACTATATAATGAGAAACATCTCCCTTGCTTTACTCTGTTGGGAAACAAAATGTCTCACACAACTAAATATATTGTATCTTTCCAAAGTCTCCCATTGGATTTTCTGACTTGATTCCTGAAGTAAATGGATGGTGCCTTGTTCTTCTCGGCTTTGCTGGATGTGAGATGCTCTGGAGGAAGTGAATTTTGATGTTGTGAGTAATTCAATCTCTCAGGGCAGAGGCAATGGAGGACCAAACAGAGCCTAGACTCTTCTTAGGAGTAAATAGAAAATGCCACAAGTCTATCTACCCCCTGGCAGATTTATGGCTTGGTGTCTGATGAATCTTTAGATTAACACTCTCCAACCTCTATTGTCTAGACCTGGCAAAAGCG
Organism: Plecturocebus donacophilus; assembly: GCA_004027715.1. NCBI lineage: Eukaryota > Metazoa > Chordata > Mammalia > Primates > Pitheciidae > Plecturocebus > Plecturocebus donacophilus. Next base: position 18,039 of record PVKP010000738.1, read on the forward strand.
GAAGATTAATGTCAACAGGGAGGCAGCCTGCACTAGATGTTGGAAATACAAATTCTACCTTTGTCTGGGCTGTAGATCAAAAAAACTTTCCATTTAGACAGACTCTGGAAAGAGATTTGCAAATCAGAGAGAGGCATTCATGTTGAGAGTAAAAGAGCAAGGCATCTGAAAGAGAAAGTAGGTGCGTAAAAACTCAAGTGAAAAAGACCATAGTCATCTCACGTCTTAACTTAGGCAACTTCTGGCTCCTGTTAGTTGGAAGTGGGGGCAAGGATGAGGGTAGATATCTTGGCTGTGGTTACAGGCTTCATTCTATGATGACAGACATAGGGTCATCTCAAAGATCCCACAGGTAGAAGTCAGGTATTAATTTGCAACCATTCGGTTCCCACTTGAATGTGTGGGTTTAAAAATTTGCTTTCATCAGAAAAACTTTAAAGGCTATGTTTGGAGAGATCATTTACCTTCTCTCCTCCCCTGAGGAAAGCATTTAGATGATTTATTTCTACAGGAGGTAGGAGGATTAAGATTAATCATAAAATGCACTCTGTCTGAAATATGAGCAGAGGGCTGGCTGGCACCCAGAACAGGAGTGGTCAGTGGTCCTGACCTCTAACTGGAAGGGTCACCAATGAATACGGGGTGAGTTTCTAGGACTATAATTCACCCCTGGCTTTGACTCATTCTTTGGTTCTACTGTTTATTAATTCTTCATTGTTGATTTGTTCACTCAACAGCCAAATGCTACTTTTTTTTTTTTTTTAGTTCTGAGCTTGGCCTTAGGTTTGAAAGACTTGACTGTCGCAGTGGGTCTCACCTGATATCCTTCCAGCTCTCTTACATTCCATTCCCCACACAGAACCAGCATGCATGCTTTAAAAATATAAATCAAATCAGATGGTACCTTTACCAAGACTCTTCAGTGGTTCCCCATCTCATTTAAAAGAACATCTGAATTCCTTCCACTGCCTTTCAAAGCTGGCAGGAGTGGGGCTTCACCTCCCCTTGCATCTCATCCTTGTCCCCAGTACTTGCTGCATGATATTTTCCTTTTCCTCAAAATTTCCAAGTTTGTTCCCACCTAGGGACTTTGCAGTGATGTTCCCTTTGGTCCCATATTTTTGCATGACTGGCTTCCTGTCATTCAACTTCAGCTTAAATGTTATCTCCACAAGAGGCCTTCCTGACACCTGTAAGACTTTCTTTCTTTTTTGTTCTTGAGAAGCAGTGTCTCACTCTGTTGCCCAGACTGGAATTCAGTGGTACAATCATGACTCACTGAAGCCTCAACCTCTTGGGTTTAAGTGATCCTCCCACCTGAACCTCCCAAGGAGCTGGGGCTACAGGTGCACTCCACCATACCAACTAATGTTTTAATTCTTTTGTAGTGGCAGGGTCTTCCTGTGTTGCACAGGCTGATCTCGAGCTCCTAGGCTCAAGTGATCCTCCCACCTTGGTCTCCCAAAGTGCTGGGATTACAGGAATGAGCCGCTGTGTCCAGTCCCTGACTTTCTATCTTAAGACCCCATTTTATTTACTTTGTAGCATGGAATGGAATGATGTCAAGTATTTAGCCTCTTGTTTATTTACTTTTCTTTGTCTCCTATTAAAATGTAGGCACCAGGAGAGCAGTAGCCTTGTCTAAATTGTTCACTTCTGTCCTCTCAGCATCGCAAAGTGCCTGGTACACAGGAGGATTTATTTGGTATGCATGGAATTAATGAACCCTAGGAAGACTTCAAGATCTCTAAAGGATCTGTTTAAACATGCAGATTCCCACATCCCACCCTTGGAGACACTTAGGTGAATCTCAGGCATCCTTGCTTTTAGCAGTTCCACAGATGATTCTGATACATGAGTCTAGCTGTCTATAAGCTTTTTGACCACCCCAGCGGTAGAAACATTTTGAGGAAGGAATACAAAAATACATGTATTTACTTATTTACAAATTATGTGTGTATATCACTATGTTACAAAAATATTTTAAAATATAAAATATATTTAAAAGCCATTTTTAATAACAAGATCTCTTACATTCTTAAGTAGATTAATAGTCTGTATGCTTAGTGTTGAAATGTTCTTGCTAATTATATTTTCATATCAATAGGTCAAGGTTCAATATATGAAAGTTAAGGTTCATTATTAACATTAGTAAACAAGCATATAAGTTCAAATGCTTTCTTTTTGATTATCACTTTCTTCCTGGCATCATGGCAAATCTGATTCGGTCATTGTTTTTAACATGAAAGAAGTATGGATTTGGAATATGAGAAGTGTCCATTCTGCCTTTTTCTTGTGGTTGCTTGTGTCTCCTTTTTTGGTATTATCTTCAAACTGGAGTTTCTTGGTAGGCATTGGCTTACATAGTCCATCATTCATTTTTGGTAGTTTAGTTACCATAATATGATTTTGGTTTGACTATAAAAGGCGCACATCACCTGCGATATGTGGACCAATGAAAAGGTGTGAGGGTGCCTCTGTGCATGTCTCCATGATGCAGAACTCCTGAATGGGGTCCAACTTACCGGATGAGTGAGCCAGGATGACTGGGGGCACCAGGGTGAAAGTGTGTGTTGGTGATACTGCACCTTAACTTTTAAGAAAATAAATACGAAAGAGACTGATGGAAAGTAATATAGGATAAGTTTGGAGAGGATGGCAAAGCATTTTAAGGAAGGGTAAAGAGGTTTTGCTTTATCCTAAGTGCAAAAAAAATCACTGAAGGGTTCATGCAGATGGGTGATATGATTATATTTTTTGTTATGATTTTTTTTTTTGGAGAGTGCTTCTTTTTAATTTTACTCTTAAAACTAAGGTACAGTTTACAAAAACCACATATATTGATGGCATACGAGGTGATATATTGATATAGGTATACATGGTAAAATGATGTAATTGAGCTAATTAACATATCCATCACCTCACGTACTTATTTTTTTGTTGTGAGAACATTTAAGATTTAATCTCTTAACAATTTATGAGTTTTCAATACATTATTTTCAACTATAGTCACTATCCTATACAACAGGCATCCAAACTTACCCGATTTGTGTTTATCAGATCACTTGGGTCTCCATGTGGAGAATGCATTGAAGAGGCCAAGGACAAAAGCCAGAAGCCCAGGGATGAGACCACTGGAGTAGCTCAGGTAGTGTGAGGAAGATTGGAAGTAAAATTAATGGGGTTAAGTGTTAGACTGGACATGGGGTGAAATGAGGGACAGAGGAAGCTTGTTTGATTTATGGTTACCAGCTTCTGTGTGAGGTATCCTTTCTTATTATCCAGGATGCAAATGTAGCTACTTTGAGAACAATTTCCAAAGCCAACTTGTGGGCTTCATCTGCTGCTAACACGCAGAGTTTAGCTTTTGCCTGTTTTTGGCAAAAATCCGACTCACCATGTCAGGAAATACTGGGCTTGACTTAAAAGACTCTGTCAAACCAAGATTTGGATGCCTGATGTTTCAACAGCTTTTCTTGAAAGTGAATGGATCACAAGATTGTCAGTAAAAGTTTATGGATTTGGAATAAAAAAACAAGTGAGTTGTGACATGTTAATGATACACATCTCGTTTACAAGGGGATGGTGAAAAAATACATTGTCTTGAATAACTGAAATGAAAGTAAAAAGTCTAAAATACAACATGACTACAGACTTTCTGATGTAGAATATTTATTAAAATCATTTCAGAGCCAAATGCATTTTGACCAGATCTTACACAAATATGGAATATCAACAGTAACATAAATGTAATACATAGTTGAAAGCCTGACACCATGGGGATTCTCTGAATGAGATTCTTTCAGCTAAAATCACGGCTGTCTTGAGTACCATCTTGCAAAGTATAATGTCTTTTCACATTTTCAATTAAAATGAGCTAATAATTTAGCCTAACAGCCTGGTGCTGCTGAAGAGGTCCTCTTCTGCAAGTCTGAGTTTTGCATGTGAACAGTTTTAGTCATTAGTCTTCATTTTGTCCCACTTACAGCTGGTCCTCATATTGTTCAAAGCAAGTGACATCATGAGTTTTCCCAAAGATTGTTAATATCAGTGGTAATATACTGGCTTCTAATGATTCTAAATGCCCTCTGAAGTCCTCTATTCTTCCCCCCAAAATGTATTAACCTGAAATCAAAATTATTAATGGTTTGAGTATTGCCAACAGGAAATTTAGTGTTCTGTTTGTGTTTATAAAAACATTTTTAAAATTAGTATTATTAATAATATGCTATCAATGTACCACATTTGTTTGATATATCCTCCAAAAAGGTTACATAAGCCTTTTCTTCTTCCAGAGGAAGGTTTTAATCAGGGATTTTCTCTTGTATTTCATCTGACATGCTTAAGGACTTACTAACTCTTCCTCTGTCTTCTTTTTCTCTCTCTGCCACCTTTTCTTCTTGTTTCTTATCAGTCATCTTCTGTCTCCATGTCTTCCTCCCATTCTTCTACCTTTTATTCATTCATTCAGTTAACAAATATTTATGGAGTCTCGATGTGCCAGACAGATAGTACTTAGAAATACGGAGTTTAAAGCCGAAGAGAAAAGGCAGTAAAAAAAAAAAAAAAATTGCATATATAACAGTAAAACTGCAATTGTGGTAGACATTCTCATGGAAAAGTTGCAGGTCCTCTGGGATCGCATAACAGAGGGAACAAACTACCCAGTTTGAATGCTGAAGTTGGGTTTCTCCTGATACCTTGACATTTGCACTGTGACTTGATGGATGAAGGGAAGAGAGAGGTTAGAAACGCAGTGGGCAAAGGGCAGGGATGTGGGTAAAGGCCCCGTGATGGGGGAAGAAACCAGCATGGCTGAAGAATAGTTGGCTAAGGGAAAAATGCTGAGCAGGAGCTACGGAGCTGCCAGGCTGTGCAGGACTGTGTAATTCATCCTGTGGTTCTTGACCTTAATTTCAAGAGCCATGAGAAAATATTTAAGCAGGAGATAGACAGCATCCTGTACATTTCAGCATTTTGCTTTCCCTTAAAACTCCCTGAACTTGACTTTCAGCCAATTTCTCCAGTGGATTTGGCAGCTATGGGATTGGAGATCAGTACCTAGGAATAGTGTGTTAACTGTAATTAAAGTTCATATACTGAAGCCCCAAGTAAGAAAAGCACACTGACCCTGGAGCATGGCCCAAGGACTTGCAAGTCTGCTAGAAGATGTGGTGTCTGTATTCTGGAGGTATACATGGTGAGCTTTGAGGGCAGCAATCAACTCAACACAATTTCTTGCCATCATGTTTATATTATAGCCTGTGAAACACTTGAAATGTTGCAGCTTTGATAAAGCGTTTGTAAAGCACATGTAGATCAGCAACTTTTCTTTCTTTCTTTCTTTTTTTAAAGAAAGAAAAAGAAAAGGAGAAACAAAGAGCAAAAGAAAGAAAAAAAGAATGAAAGAGAGAAAGAAAGAGGAAGAGAAAGAGGGAGAGAGAATGGGATTCTTGTTTTATTGCCCAGGCTAGAATGCAGTCTAAAAATGGGTATTAAAAACTTCTTTTATGCCAATAATTGTGTTTACCAATGGAGACAGGAAGGAATAAGGGATGAAAATAACAAACAAGCAGCCAACCAATATTTTATTTAAACCTGTGAGATGCTATGCAATTGCTGAGGAGTGATTTACTTCCAATTATGTGGTCACTTTTAAAATAGGTGTAATGTGATACTGAGAAAAATGTATGTTTTTTGGATTTGGAGAGGAGAGTTCTGTAAATATTTGTTAAGTTTACTTGTTCCAGGTCTCAGTTCAAGTCCCAGATATCCTTGTTAATTTTCTATCTTGTTGATCTGTCTAATATTGACAGTGTAATGTTAAAGTCTCCCACTATTATTGTGTGGGAGTCTAAGTCTTTTTGTAAGTCACTAAGAACTTGCCCTATGTATCTGGGTGCTCCTGTAATGGGTGTGTATATATTTAGGATCATTAGCTCTTCTTGTTGCATTGATCCTTTCACCACCATGTATTGTCCCTCTTCGTTTCTTATGGTCTTTGTTGTTTTAAAGTCTGTTTTATGAGATGAAAATTGCAGCTTCTGGTAATGCTAGCTGGCTGTTTTGCCCATTAGTTGATGTAGATTCTTCATTATGGTGATGCTTTTTACCTTTTGGTATGTTTTTGGAATGGCTGATACTGGTTGTTCCCGTCTATGTGTAGTGCTTCTTTCAGAAGCTCTTGTAAAGCAGGCCTGGTGGTGATGAAATCTCTGAGTACTTGCTTGTTCACAAAAAATTTCATTTTTCCTTCACTTATGAAGCTTAGTTTGGCCAGATATGAAATTCTAGGCTGAAAGTTGTTTTCTTTAAGGATGTTGAATGTTGGCCCCCACTCTCTTCTGGCTTGTAGGGTTTCTGCTGAGAGGTCTGCTGTGAGTCTAATGGGCTTCCCTTTGTGGGTAACT